>JARFJB010001977.1:1052500-1060000 GCA_036346205.1 Vesta saturnalis
TGATTTAATAGTAATAATAATTAGTCCATTACTATACTAATCTGACACTTGTGCTAACTCAAGCAAGTTTTGTAGGTATTCCTAGAATTCAAGTGGTAGTATTTTAAGTATCTCTTTTCTTGTTACGCATAAAACGTAACAAGCAGAATTAAATTGAATTTTTAAGTATAGATAATACAAAAGTGTTACTTTCCTTTTTGACACAAATAACTGTTGCGTAAGGGGTCTTCAGCACCTGTCGTTGCCTTCTTGTGAGATGAGCTATCATGAAAAGAATACAACCGGAATTTCTGGATAAACGACAATGTAGAACTGAACACAATTTTGGTCATAATACAGGTAAACCGTAAATCACCCCTTGTCTTCTCATAACTATTGAATAGAATAAGCTTATAGATGCCGAATGGCCAACAATCAATAACCTGGTACACATAATTAATGTCACGTTTTCTTGAAATTGACACGTCCTTAACATTTTGTGCAGAATACACCATCTATGTTGAACTTACTGGGACCTATCCATTATTATGCAACTTGCCAAAAATCAAATCAAAATAAGTAGGTTAACTTATTTCCTTTATATACAGAACATTAAATTTTCCATTCCAATAATATCAATTGAGAGGTTGTAAACTTCTAAAGGGCTAGACTTGCTTACATTATGCTTTACCGTGGATGTAGCTCGCTGTTCAGGGTTGGTCGTAAGTTCTTTTAAGTAGGGCTGATTGCTGAGGTTTCACTCTGAAGAATAATCAGGAAATAGTTTTATGCATATATTGACCTATAACGTACAATTCTAAATATTTACACTTATTCTAATTTAGGATAACACAAAAAAAATGCTTAATATGAACATTTAATCGCTATATTAACTCATAAACTAAATTTTCTGCAAGTACAGAGTAAATACAAAGGGATGACCTGACTTTAAAACCGTTTTCACGAAATTTAACATTTATTCTTAAAGAAATTATGTTGGCAGCACTACTAAAGCACTCACATATGAAATGTCTTGTTGAATTATCTCCTCTATATCCTCAATAACTATGGATTGTAAAGCCTTTCAAAACAAATTCATCGGGACGTTTATCTGCTTACGTTCGTGCAGATTAAGTAGCCCATAGAGGCGTATATTCCCCTACTGTATGGTGGGTGGTTTTATTTAATGAAATACTACCAAAACGTACGGATTTGTGTGTTATAATAGCGTTATGAGATAAACAATTAATTATCGAATAAAAGTTATCTAAACAACAGAATAACTTCCAAATTGAACAATTTACGTGCTTCTCAGTAGGTTTTTAGAGGTGGAAAACTAATTAATTTCTGTCAAATGGAATTAATCAATTAATTAATTTATTAGTACTTGATTAAAGAAAATAAAAGTGGACATTTTAAGTAAATCTTTTAAGAGCAAAGATTAGTACTGTGAATGACACATGGTGCTATGTGAATTACGCGCAGAAGAATTATGTAAATGTTTTACAGTTTTTAGGTATATGCGTTGCGTCATGATATTGGATTAAAACAAAAAGGATTTCATGAACTGAGACACTTCTTAAGAGTGAGGAACTATTATTGTCCTATTGTAGGAGTATTGTAATAGTTTAGTCTTCTTTGATAGATTGGATAGATGTCATTATACTGAAACATTTGATATTCTGGCGCTCATATGTTTCATCAATAGGTTAACATAAGGTAACTGGAAAAGGACCATTAGTTGGCGATGAGTTTAACTTTGTTTATTTTTAAATAATTTTCTTAATCTTAATAATGTTCTGTTCTGAAAGACGCTGACTATACCTATCTATAGATGTTCCCTTTATATTGAAGTTTGAGTTTATTAAATCAATGTAAATATTGTGGTAAAATCAACCTAGAGGTTTGAAATAATTCATTCAAGTATTGGTTAAAATTTTTTATCCCGTAAAGTAAGTTACTCGAATGAGTCAAAAACAGTTGTTTAAGAGTAGTTTTAATTTAGCGTAATCTCCAAGAATAAACGTAGAATTATATCTAATGACGCAGTACATTAGTAGATTTACTGATGGGCAAAATTCTTATATGCAGGGTGTTGCAAATAAATCCATAATTTTGTTAGTTTGGATAAAATATTTTAAGTAGAATCCATATCAGTTTAAATTATTATGAACAAATAATTCCAGAAGTAAATATTTCATTAGAAATTATTATTGATTTTATTAAACACATAAGTATGAGCATGATTTGAACCTACGAAATGCACTTTGCTAGAATACCCCTCTAACCAAGTGAGCTATAGAGGTACGAGCCCCAAACGATGTAAATATTGTTTTAATGTATGTAGAACTGATGTAAATTCTAAATATAATGAGATTACAGTCGAATTACTTATATGAATGGATTGTGAGTCTGCAATATCGCAACTTGATTAATATTACATTATAAGTTTTGTTATAAACGAATAAGTCCATAAGTAAATATCTAATTAGAAATTATCATTAATAATAATTTAGGTTCTATGGTGTAAGAATTATAAAAAATCAATTTTATGAGAGCGTACAGTAACAACGCCTTTTAAAGTGCGTATTTAATTTTCGTGATGTATTTGATTCGTTTTTTTTTCTATGTTCATTGTTCCTATGTTAGAATAACTACAACGATGACCTTCAATTCATTTGGCAGTTAAAAGTTTTTATTAAAGTTGTAATGATCGCATAGTAGTTACTTTTCTTGATGTAGATCAAATATACCAGGGCGACAGGAAAAGTTTTATAGATTACGTTTCGCAAAATTATTTATTGATGCAAACGTTAGGCATGGTTGCAAATATTCCGAAGCTTTTAAATTCACAAAATTTACTTAATGTTTTTTATTCAGTATCTTGAATTTAATTATACTCTATCAACTTACTTAAACGAATTTTAACGTACCTTTTACCAAAAAGTTAATATTACGAGTTTACAAACTCCTTTTTGCATTTTATGATCATTAATAATATCAAATTTGAGCTTTATTAAGGAGTAGGTATACATTTCGAGGCTCAAAATTGTAGATTTGGCCTTGAATTAAGGCACTTGCTATATATGTATTTATGATCTCAAATTACTGCTAATAGTACCTTCAAGTATGTGTTTTCGTTGAGTTATGAATTCGTTTTTCTGACGTACATCTGTAAAGATCCTGCGAATCTTTATAAATTTTCCTATCCTAGAAAATAATTCCTATCAAACCGTATTTCCTAGTTACTTCCATAACTGAATTATCATTATTTAAAAAAGTGTTATCAGTTGCCATTCCTATTCCCACTGTCTAGATTTCCCCTATAAATATATATAACCACCCGCAGGCACATTTATACAAAACTCTCTTGGCTGCTTTCAGCACCGAGTCCAGTGCATAAACGTGTTTAAGGCACGTTGTACTTAATTTGACGGAAGCCTTACGTGCCATCTATAAGTAAACACAACCATACTACACAAAAGAGAAACGTGTTTAAGTCAGTACGCAACTTAGACCAGCATTTAGGCTGTCTTGAACCAAAATGGTCTTCTGAATTATCACCCTCGACAAAATTTCACCGTAGCCACTTCCCTGCGAACCAACCCTAAACGCCCAATTATCCTCCTGAAAGTGGTCGGTAGTTTATTCAAAACGAGTTCCCTCGTATTAATTTACAATATACCATATCTCGACTTCTCTACCCTAAACACACATTCTCACATCTCTTACCAAATTATTCACCCTTTCCATCAGCATCAAACCATCACCAAGAAAATTCATTCACACTATTCATCGTCTCCTCACCTCTATATCGGTTCAGAATCATTGCATAGCATCGATCTATAGCACACCTAGACATCCTTAACTATCAACCCTTTAGGTAAAAATACTCATCTTACAAGTTAACATTCCAAACCCACATGACCGGTTTCAACGACATTTTAGAACTAAATAATACTGAATATACTACCTATGTATCACCTGTATCCTTGTTTCACATCACACACGCGCCGTCCACGTGTCGAATGTGTCAGCGAACACAGGCGCCAGGAGGCCAAATGCGATTAAAATAATTCAATATCGCCTTTTTTATTATAACTTATTTATAATCTCAGTAATTGTTCTTGTTCTAACATGAATAGTTCGTATAGTCGTGTTAATATCATGTGGACTCTTCATATTAAATCGCCGATGGATATATACAGCGCGCAGACGCTGAAATTTGTCCACGCATGAATTTA
This sequence comes from Vesta saturnalis, assembly GCA_036346205.1. Lineage (NCBI taxonomy): Eukaryota > Metazoa > Arthropoda > Insecta > Coleoptera > Lampyridae > Vesta > Vesta saturnalis. Next base: position 1,056,724 of record JARFJB010001977.1, read on the forward strand.
CAAAATGAAGCAAGCGTTCTAACTCGTTTAGTCTTGTTAAAATGCATTACTTGAAATTGTCTATGATTGAACAAACATATTATTTGCTTCATTCTCCTTCAGCAAGCAGTACTGCAATTAGTGTAGAATTTATGTACCTTGTATTTTTAAAATATTTGGGAGTGAATGTGAATTTAAGAATATCAAGAACATTAAAGATTAAAGGTAAGCTATTTGCATTTAAAATAAACATACATACATAACAATACGCATTTCCAATAAAGCGATCATGTTTGCAAAATCTAGAAAGTAATAAAAGCGAAATTATTCGAAAATGTTACCATACTTTCCTATAATTAAAGCAAAACTAAAACAAATAACGCAAACAAGACTTTTGGTAATAGAATAATTACATTTATAATTTATTGAATATTTTATTTAGATGTCTCAAGAAAGAAAGAAAAAGAAACTCTCCGGCATCAAAATTTAATTAATAAAAAGACAAGAAGAACAAGAGAAAATGCTTCATTAACACAGTATTTTACGAAACAAACGACCAGAACTGACCAAGATTCAATTCAGGAATCAATTGGTTGCAGTGTAGATGAATTCAAAATACAAAGTCAGCCAGGACCAACTCGCATTGAAGATAATCAAATCGTTGAAGAAAATTACCCCTGTTTTTGGATCTACTATCCTGAAGAGACAGGTACAGACAATAAATAAATGTGCATTTAATGACCCAGGGCTTTGGCTGGAACCAATATCTCACATATCTAGGCTTATTATAAAACGGGTCCTAAACAAATAAAAAACTTTAATTTTCCGCGCGATTTGTTGTCGAAAATTTTCTGAAAGTTACTAAGAGAAACTTAAAATGGTGAAGAATGTAATAGAAATTGATTGATTTACTCAATTACGAAAAATAATGTTTATTGCTTTGTTGTAAACTTTTCGAACTTTCTCAGTAAAATAGATTTATTCAGATTTAATGACTGGCATCATAAAGCAATGTACCTGAACCGCCATGAAAAACTTCCACCACTTTACTAACTACAAAATGGACAGAGTTGCTTATATCGTTCAAAAATAAAACTACTGTTGATTATTTACAGCAAACGATATTAGACATTGAAAGTAAACGATGGTATTTTTTTATGATTGTGGACCTGAACAGGATAATATATATCGTGCTAAAGCACTCAGAACACTTAGAGGATGGATAGAGGATAATGAATTGCCTTATAGATGCCTATGAACAGCTACTAAATTTTCTCATATCATAAGTGAGAGGAAAACAGAACTAGGAGATCATTCCAGAGTTTAGAAGCTGTAGAAAATTATTTCCTGTTTTACGACAAGTAGATTTGTACTGCATACTGATGATGTGGATGAGCGAATGAGTGTTTCTCGCAAAGATAGCCGGAGATGGTATCAAAGAATGTAATTCACCAGCACAATAGCCGTTGTAATAACGATAATACAAATAACTGAAACCATCCTTCTATTCTCAAGGGACTGTATGTGAGAAGTTAAGGACAGGTCATTTATAAGTAATCGCTCTCTTTGAATACGATCAACGATATCGAGAGCGTATTGGAGCACTAACCCAAAGGTGAGAATTATATTCCAGATGAGGCCGAATTTGGGCCTTATACAGCAGAAGGAGTTGTCGAGAGGTAAAGTACTGCTTAGATCTGTAAAAAGCTTATTTTACGAGCAGCTGTTTTGGTAGCTGACAGAAGATGGTCAACCATGAGAGATTTGAAGATGCAGTCATACCCAACAGAGTAATAGAGTCTGAAAACTTAAGAACTGAGCCATTCATACTTACAACAGGAAATGATCGATCTTTTGACATAAGGCAACACTGAGTTTTGTTAGCATTAAATTTAACTAGATTACTTCATTCGAGAATACGTTGAATGTCTTGTTGATTGAATTTGCCATTTCAGCAATTTCTTTGATTTGACATAGAAGGTGGATTATCACTATGAGTAGACTGAGATGAACTAATAAAGCGAATAATTTATGTAATTCAATTTTTATGTAAACAAATTTAGCACTTCGAGGCAAAATCAATAATTTACAATCGCAACAATGGTAATTTTTTAAAATGTATTGAAATGCTAGAAAAGTTTGATCCTATTATATCGGAACACACACGACGTATAAATAGCGATTCTGAATTTCACAAAATGCCAACATATCTAGGAGACAAAATCAAAATGAAATACTTTCCTTAATGGCTTTTAATATTAAAATCATATTATAAATTTATGTCGACAAAATAAATATTTTTCAATAATATTAGATTGCACTCCGGATGTTTCTCATATTGAGCAAATAAGTGTAATAATTCGATTCTTTCATTTCAATTTAGCATTAGGATCGACTGAAATACATGAACATTTTTTAGCATTTTATCCAATTTTAGATGTTACAGGGCTGGATTAACAACATTTCTTATTGATCTATTAAAAACATTAAATTTAGACATAAATAATATAAGAGGCCAAGGCTATGATAATGGCTCTAACATGCGCGGCAAAAATAGTGGCCTACAAAAAAGAATTTTAGATTTGAACTCGCGAGCTTTTTATGTTCCTTGTGCGAATCACAGCCTGAATCTAATTGTAAATGATGCCGCTAATATCAACCATGAAACAATAAATTTTTTAATATAATACAAGAATTATACAAATTTTTCTCAGCGTCTACTAATCGATGGAATATCTTAATCAAGCATGTTACTAATTTAACTTTAAAGCCCTTATCCGAAACACGCTGGTCAAGTAGAATTGATGCCATAAAGCCTCTATAAATATTTACCAGAAGTTTTGATGCATTATTTGAAATTTGCAATGACCACACAAGAGTCGACGAACAATCTAAATACCAAGCAAAATGTCTGGGAGAAAAATTTCTACATTTACATTTATTTGCTCCGTTAAAGTGTGGTATGATATTTTAAATCAAGTAAATTTTGTGAGAATGCTTCAATCTCAAATTACAAATTTGCAACTTGCTTTGGATGCATTAAACAAACTAAATACATTTTAACTAATTATCGATCTGATGCTAGTTTTGCAGAAATTGTTGAAAGTTCCAAATTAATTGCAGAAAAGTTTGACATAGAAACTGAATTTCGTAGTGCGAGGCCATTAAGACGACGTAAAAATCTACTCAATTTGATTATGAACATGAAGATCAACCTATAGTAAATCCTGAAAATTCATTCAAAGTAAATTTTTATTTCTGTATAATAGATCAAACTTTAATTTCGTTACAAGACAGA
>JARFJB010001977.1:1067500-1089565 GCA_036346205.1 Vesta saturnalis
AAATGGCCGCCACGCACACCCGACATGCCACCCCTGGATTTTTTGTTATGGTAAAACAAAACGTGTACAAAAATAGACCTTTTGCAAACCTGGATGAACTTAAATAAGAAATAGTTAGATGTGCAAGGGAAATTCCTGAAAATGTTTTACGTACCACTGTGGATGAATTTACAAGGAGAACAATTGTATGCATCGAGAGAGATGGACGTCATATAGAAACTATTATATAAATTTAGACTAAATTGTTATAATTTAGAGTTCAAGCTTCAAATGTTTATTTCTTTCTGTTTCATTAATTATTTTAGGATTAATTTGACATTTTCTACCGAATCTTATCTTATTTTACTATTTATGGTATTGTCAGTTAACATAAAGTTTATAATCTCAAACCTGTGGGTATAATATCAAGACCTTTTCGATATCTTAAGGGAATTTTATTGAGAAAATATCCATTATCGGTCATTTACCACTAATCGGTACGCCACTCGTAGAATCTCTTTAGTGCATATTTAGTTTTACGTCATGCACCAACTTTTATCTGGAATTAACTTTTCTGAGAATTCGATATTAACAAAGTTTTTCTTATCGATCAAATATTTTGGACCACGTTGTATATCACTAAAAGGATTCAATTACAAACTCACTATGTTTCTGAAATTATATTTTACACTTGCGTTGACGATAATCGAACAATTTATTGACTCCATTTTTCAAGTGCCAATGTAACCATAAGACCAATGAAAAAGTAAATTAAATAATCGATTACAAGAAAAATAACTTATTTATCGAATAGTCGTCAAGTTTTAATGATCTAAGAGTAGTATAAATATACAAATTTTTACACAGATCCGCGTAGTAGCTTCTTTCAACTGCACAAACCAAATTAAATTTAATAATGAAGGCTGAATTTTTGGTAAGAAGTTTTCCTTCGATTAATCCAATTTTTTATTTGTTGTTGACTTATAGATTACACTTGTATTGGCACTTTGTGCCTTAAGCTTTGCTAATCCATCGCCAAATCCTAATATGCACCAAGACCACAATGGTGGGGTTACGACTATGCAATGCCGTATTATGGAATGGGTATGGGGTACTATATAAATTGTCTTCAAATTATTACCTTGGGTTTAAATTCTTATAAGGTTGATGCAAATAAAGCCAAGTTTTAATACAAATAGTATGATTGTTTGTGTAATTACTTTAGCATTCATAATCCGTAGATGAGCAACCTGAATGATATAATGAAAATGTTTTGATTTTTGCCTAGACGTTTCAGTTTACACTGATATATACAAACCAATAAAGATAGAGTAGCCATTACAAGAGTAAATACGTTTCCCAAAATATTAAAAAATTTGCTTACAGTAACATCTAATCTGAAGTAAAACGACAGTTACATTTCAAATGAATTATCTTGCAATATTTGATTTAATAGTAATAATAATTAGTCCATTACTATACTAATCTGACACTTGTGCTAACTCAAGCAAGTTTTGTAGGTATTCCTAGAATTCAAGTGGTAGTATTTTAAGTATCTCTTTTCTTGTTACGCATAAAACGTAACAAGCAGAATTAAATTGAATTTTTAAGTATAGATAATACAAAAGTGTTACTTTCCTTTTTGACACAAATAACTGTTGCGTAAGGGGTCTTCAGCACCTGTCGTTGCCTTCTTGTGAGATGAGCTATCATGAAAAGAATACAACCGGAATTTCTGGATAAACGACAATGTAGAACTGAACACAATTTTGGTCATAATACAGGTAAACCGTAAATCACCCTTGTCTTCTCATAACTCTTGAATAGTTTATAGGTGCCGAATGGCCAGCAACCAATAACCTGGTACACATAATTAATGTCACGTTTTCTTGAAATTGACACGTCCTTAACATTTTGTGCAGAATACACCATCTATGTTGAACTTACTGGGACCTATCCATTATTATGCAACTTGCCAAAAATCAAATCAAAATAAGTAGGTTAACTTATTTCCTTTATATACAGAACATTAAATTTTCCATTCCAATAATATCAATTGAGAGGTTGTAAACTTCTAAAGGGCTAGACTTGCTTACATTATGCTTTACCGTGGATGTAGCTCGCTGTTCAGGGTTGGTCGTAAGTTCTTTTAAGTAGGGCTGATTGCTGAGGTTTCACTCTGAAGAATAATCAGGAAATAGTTTTATGCATATATTGACCTATAACGTACAATTCTAAATATTTACACTTATTCTAATTTAGGATAACACAAAAAAAATGCTTAATATGAACATTTAATCGCTATATTAACTCATAAACTAAATTTTCTGCAAGTACAGAGTAAATACAAAGGGATGACCTGACTTTAAAACCGTTTTCACGAAATTTAACATTTATTCTTAAAGAAATTATGTTGGCAGCACTACTAAAGCACTCACATATGAAATGTCTTGTTGAATTATCTCCTCTATATCCTCAATAACTATGGATTGTAAAGCCTTTCAAAACAAATTCATCGGGACGTTTATCTGTTTATGTTCATGCAAATTGAGTAGCCCATAGAGGCGTATATTCCCCTACTGTATGGTGGGTGGTTTTATTTAATGAAATACTACCAAAACGTACGGATTTGTGTGTTATAATAGCGTTATGAGATAAACAATTAATTATCGAATAAAAGTTATCTAAACAACAGAATAACTTCCAAATTGAACAATTAACGTGCTTTTCAGTAGGTTTTTAGATGTGGAAAACTAATTAATTTCTGTCAAATGGAATTAATCAATTAATTAATTTATTAGTACTTGATTAAAGAAAATAAAAGTGGACATTTTAAATAATTCTTTTAAGAGCAACGATTAGTACTGTGAATGACACATGGTGCTATGTGAATTACGCGCAGAAGAATTATGTAAATGTTTTACAGTTTTTAGGTATATGCGTTGCGTCATGATATTGGATTAAAACAAAAAGGATTTCATGAACTGAGACACTTCTTAAGAGTGAGGAACTATTATTGTCCTATTGTAGGAGTATTGTAATAGTTTAGTCTTCTTTGATAGATTGGATAGATGTCATTATACTGAAACATTTGATATTCTGGCGCTCATATGTTTCATCAATAGGTTAACATAAGGTAACTGGAAAAGGACCATTAGTTGGCGATGAGTTTAACTTTGTTTATTTTTAAATAATTTTCTTAATCTTAATAATGTTCTGTTCTGAAAGACGCTGACTATACCTGTCTATAGATGTTCCCTTTATATTGAAGTTTGAGTTTATTAAATCAATGTAAATATTGTGGTAAAATCAACCTAGAGGTTTGAAATAATTCATTCAAGTATTGGTTAAAATTTTTTATCCCGTAAAGTAAGTTACTCGAATGAGTCAAAAACAGTTGTTTAAGAGTAGTTTTAATTTAGCGTAATCTCCAAGAATAAACGTAGAATTATATCTAATGACGCAGTACATTAGTAGATTTACTGATGGGCAAAATTCTTATATGCAGGGTGTTGCAAATAAATCCATAATTTTGTTAGTTTGGATAAAATATTTTAAGTAGAATCCATATCAGTTTAAATTATTATGAACAAATAATTCCAGAAGTAAATATTTCATTAGAAATTATTATTGATTTTATTAAACACATAAGTATGAGCATGATTTGAACCTACGAAATGCACTTTGCTAGAATACCCCTCTAACCAAGTGAGCTATAGAGGTACGAGCCCCAAACGATGTAAATATTGTTTTAATGTATGTAGAACTGATGTAAATTCTAAATATAATGAGATTACAGTCGAATTACTTATATGAATGGATTGTGAGTCTGCAATATCGCAACTTGATTAATATTACATTATAAGTTTTGTTATAAACGAATAAGTCCATAAGTAAATATCTAATTAGAAATTATCATTAATAATAATTTAGGTTCTATGGTTGAAGCGAATATAAAAAAATCAATTTTATGAGAGCGTACAGTAACAACGCCTTTTAAAGTGCGTATTTAATTTTCGTGATGTATTTGATTCGTTTTTTTTTCTATGTTCATTGTTCCTATGTTAGAATAACTACAACGATGACCTTCAATTCATTTGGCAGTTAAAAGTTTTTATTAAAATTGTAATGATCGTACAGTAGTTATTTTTCTTGATGTAGATCAAATATACCAGGGCGACAGGAAAAGTTTTATAGATTACGTTTCGCAAAATTATTTATTGATGCAAACGTTAGGCATGGTTGCAAATATTCCGAAGCTTTTAAATTCACAAAATTTACTTAATGTTTTTTATTCAGTATCTTGAATTTAATTATACTCTATCAACTTACTTAAACGAATTTTAACGTACCTTTTACCAAAAAGTTAATATTACGAGTTTACAAACTCCTTTTTGCATTTTATGATCATTAATAATATCAAATTTGAGCTTTATTAAGGAGTAGGTATACATTTCGAGGCTCAAAATTGTAGATTTGGCCTTAGACAAATATTATATGTATTTACTTGAATTAAGGCACTTGCTATATATGTATTTATGATCTCAAATTACTGCTAATAGTACCTTCAAGTATGTGTTTTCGTTGAGTTATGAATTCGTTTTTCTGACGTACATCTGTAAAGATCCTGCGAATCTGTATAAATTTTTCATCCTGAAAATAATTCCTATCAAACCTTTCCTAGTTACTTCCACAACTGTATTATCATTATTTAAAATGTTATCAGTTGCCATTCCTATTCCCACTGTCTAGATTTCTATAAATACATACAACCACCCTTGTCGCAGGCACATTTATACAAAACTCTCTTGGCTGCTTAGCACCGAATCCAGTGCATAAACGTGTTTAAGGCACGTTGTACTTAATTTGACGGAAGCCTTACGTGCCATCTATAAGTAAACACAACCATACTACACAAAAGAGAAACGTGTTTAAGTCAGTACGCAACTTAGACCAGCATTTAGGCTGTCTTGAACCAAAATGGTCTTCTGAATTATCACCCTCGACAAAATTTCACCGTAGCCACTTCCCTGCGAACCAACCCTAAACGCCCAATTATCCTCCTGAAAGTGGTCGGTAGTTTATTCAAAACGAGTTCCCTCGTATTAATTTACAATATACCATATCTCGACTTCTCTACCCTAAACACACATTCTCACATCTCTTACCAAATTATTCACCCTTTCCATCAGCATCAAACCATCACCAAGAAAATTCATTCACACTATTCATCGTCTCCTCACCTCTATATCGGTTCAGAATCATTGCATAGCATCGATCTATAGCACACCTAGACATCCTTAACTATCAACCCTTTAGGTAAAAATACTCATCTTACAAGTTAACATTCCAAACCCACATGACCGGTTTCAACGACATTTTAGAACTAAATAATACTGAATATACTACCTATGTATCACCTGTATCCTTGTTTCACATCACACACGCGCCGTCCACGTGTCGAATGTGTCAGCGAACACAGGCGCCAGGAGGCCAAATGCGATTAAAATAATTCAATATCGCCTTTTTTATTATAACTTATTTATAATCTCAGTAATTGTTCTTGTTCTAACATGAATAGTTCGTATAGTCGTGTTAATATCATGTGGACTCTTCATATTAAATCGCCGATGGATATATACAGCGCGCAGACGCTGAAATTTGTCCACGCATGAATTTACAAAATGAAGCAAGCGTTCTAACTCGTTTAGTCTTGTTAAAATGCATTACTTGAAATTGTCTATGATTGAACAAACATATTATTTGCTTCATTCTCCTTCAGCAAGCAGTACTGCAATTAGTGTAGAATTTATGTACCTTGTATTTTTAAAATATTTGGGAGTGAATGTGAATTTAAGAATATCAAGAACATTAAAGATTAAAGGTAAGCTATTTGCATTTAAAATAAACATACATACATAACAATACGCATTTCCAATAAAGCGATCATGTTTGCAAAATCTAGAAAGTAATAAAAGCGAAATTATTCGAAAATGTTACCATACTTTCCTATAATTAAAGCAAAACTAAAACAAATAACGCAAACAAGACTTTTGGTAATAGAATAATTACATTTATAATTTATTGAATATTTTATTTAGATGTCTCAAGAAAGAAAGAAAAAGAAACTCTCCGGCATCAAAATTTAATTAATAAAAAGACAAGAAGAACAAGAGAAAATGCTTCATTAACACAGTATTTTACGAAACAAACGACCAGAACTGACCAAGATTCAATTCAGGAATCAATTGGTTGCAGTGTAGATGAATTCAAAATACAAAGTCAGCCAGGACCAACTCGCATTGAAGATAATCAAATCGTTGAAGAAAATTACCCCTGTTTTTGGATCTACTATCCTGAAGAGACAGGTACAGACAATAAATAAATGTGCATTTAATGACCCAGGGCTTTGGCTGGAACCAATATCTCACATATCTAGGCTTATTATAAAACGGGTCCTAAACAAATAAAAAACTTTAATTTTCCGCGCGATTTGTTGTCGAAAATTTTCTGAAAGTTACTAAGAGAAACTTAAAATGGTGAAGAATGTAATAGAAATTGATTGATTTACTCAATTACGAAAAATAATGTTTATTGCTTTGTTGTAAACTTTTCGAACTTTCTCAGTAAAATAGATTTATTCAGATTTAATGACTGGCATCATAAAGCAATGTACCTGAACCGCCATGAAAAACTTCCACCACTTTACTAACTACAAAATGGACAGAGTTGCTTATATCGTTCAAAAATAAAACTACTGTTGATTATTTACAGCAAACGATATTAGACATTGAAAGTAAACGATGGTATTTTTTTATGATTGTGGACCTGAACAGGATAATATATATCGTGCTAAAGCACTCAGAACACTTAGAGGATGGATAGAGGATAATGAATTGCCTTATAGATGCCTATGAACAGCTACTAAATTTTCTCATATCATAAGTGAGAGGAAAACAGAACTAGGAGATCATTCCAGAGTTTAGAAGCTGTAGAAAATTATTTCCTGTTTTACGACAAGTAGATTTGTACTGCATACTGATGATGTGGATGAGCGAATGAGTGTTTCTCGCAAAGATAGCCGGAGATGGTATCAAAGAATGTAATTCACCAGCACAATAGCCGTTGTAATAACGATAATACAAATAACTGAAACCATCCTTCTATTCTCAAGGGACTGTATGTGAGAAGTTAAGGACAGGTCATTTATAAGTAATCGCTCTCTTTGAATACGATCAACGATATCGAGAGCGTATTGGAGCACTAACCCAAAGGTGAGAATTATATTCCAGATGAGGCCGAATTTGGGCCTTATACAGCAGAAGGAGTTGTCGAGAGGTAAAGTACTGCTTAGATCTGTAAAAAGCTTATTTTACGAGCAGCTGTTTTGGTAGCTGACAGAAGATGGTCAACCATGAGAGATTTGAAGATGCAGTCATACCCAACAGAGTAATAGAGTCTGAAAACTTAAGAACTGAGCCATTCATACTTACAACAGGAAATGATCGATCTTTTGACATAAGGCAACACTGAGTTTTGTTAGCATTAAATTTAACTAGATTACTTCATTCGAGAATACGTTGAATGTCTTGTTGATTGAATTTGCCATTTCAGCAATTTCTTTGATTTGACATAGAAGGTGGATTATCACTATGAGTAGACTGAGATGAACTAATAAAGCGAATAATTTATGTAATTCAATTTTTATGTAAACAAATTTAGCACTTCGAGGCAAAATCAATAATTTACAATCGCAACAATGGTAATTTTTTAAAATGTATTGAAATGCTAGAAAAGTTTGATCCTATTATATCGGAACACACACGACGTATAAATAGCGATTCTGAATTTCACAAAATGCCAACATATCTAGGAGACAAAATCAAAATGAAATACTTTCCTTAATGGCTTTTAATATTAAAATCATATTATAAATTTATGTCGACAAAATAAATATTTTTCAATAATATTAGATTGCACTCCGGATGTTTCTCATATTGAGCAAATAAGTGTAATAATTCGATTCTTTCATTTCAATTTAGCATTAGGATCGACTGAAATACATGAACATTTTTTAGCATTTTATCCAATTTTAGATGTTACAGGGCTGGATTAACAACATTTCTTATTGATCTATTAAAAACATTAAATTTAGACATAAATAATATAAGAGGCCAAGGCTATGATAATGGCTCTAACATGCGCGGCAAAAATAGTGGCCTACAAAAAAGAATTTTAGATTTGAACTCGAGCTTTTTATGTTCCTTGTGCGAATCACAGCCTGAATCTAATTGTAAATGATGCCATTAATATCAACCATGAAACAATAAATTTTTTTAATATAATACAAGAATTATACAAATTTTTCTCAGCGTCTACTAATCGATGGAATATCTTAATCAAGCATGTTACTAATTTAACTTTAAAGCCCTTATCCGAAACACGCTGGTCAAGTAGAATTGATGCCATAAAGCCTCTATAAATATTTACCAGAAGTTTTGATGCATTATTTGAAATTTGCAATGACCACACAAGAGTCGACGAACAATCTAAATACCAAGCAAAATGTCTGGGAGAAAAATTTCTACATTTACATTTATTTGCTCCGTTAAAGTGTGGTATGATATTTTAAATCAAGTAAATTTTGTGAGAATGCTTCAATCTCAAATTACAAATTTGCAACTTGCTTTGGATGCATTAAACAAACTAAATACATTTTAACTAATTATCGATCTGATGCTAGTTTTGCAGAAATTGTTGAAAGTTCCAAATTAATTGCAGAAAAGTTTGACATAGAAACTGAATTTCGTAGTGCGAGGCCATTAAGACGACGTAAAAATCTACTCAATTTGATTATGAACATGAAGATCAACCTATAGTAAATCCTGAAAATTCATTCAAAGTAAATTTTTATTTCTGTATAATAGATCAAACTTTAATTTCGTTACAAGACAGATTTTCTTTATTAAAAGAACATATGGATTCATTCCAATTTTATATTCATTAGATAATTTACAAAATAAAGAATACCTATTATCTTGCTGCAAAAATTACAAGCGAAATTAACTCATGAAAATCAGTCCGATATTGACGCAGATGATTTATGTGAAGAAATTTTACAATGTCAAGTATTTATTACGAATTCAAAAAAAGATATATCCCAAATAATTCAGTATATTTATTCAAATGATTTAGTAGGAGTTTTCCAAATTTTACTGTAGCACTCGTATTCTTTTATCATTACCTGTGCCAGTTCCGCGGAACGGTCTTTTCGAAATTAAAATCATAGTTATTTACGCTCCACAATGGCGCAAAATAGATTATCAGATCTCGCAATAATTTCAATTGAGTCTGACATACTGGATAAACTTGATATTCATGATATTATCCAAACTTTTTCTTTGCTAAAAGCTAGGAAAGTAAAATTTATTTAATGACTTATTTACATTGTTTGTATTTAATTTACCGTATAATATGTATTATGTTTATATTATAAATATTATTTTTCATTTATTATTGTTGTTTATCTGTTTTCTTGTGTTTTTTTTATGTGTTTGTGTGTTTGTTTTGATGTATTAGTTTTGTGTGTTGTTGTTTGTTGTTTGTGTTGTGTGTTTGTGTATGTTTTGTGTTGTTTATTGTTTTGTGTTCGTTTTAAATGTGTTCGTATTTAGTGTTTGTATTTGTGTGTTGTGTTTGTGTGTTTGTGTGTTTGTGTGTTTGTGTGTTTGTGTGTTTGTGTTTTTTGTGTTCTGTGTTCGTGTGTTTATGTGTTCGTGTGTTTGTGGATTTATGTTGTTGTGTATGTATCAGCAGGCGAGCGTGTGTGCGTGCGTCCGGCCGCGTGTATGTGTGCCTCTGTGTGTGTGTGTTGTGTGTGTGGTGCGTGCGTGTGTGTGTGTTTGTGTGTATGTACGTGAATGCGATAATAGGTCTGATCATTAAGCTGTATGAATAGATGTAGTGTCTTTGCATTTTGATCGTGAAGTGTTAGTGTGTGTGTGTGTGTGTGTGTGTGTGTGTGTGTGTGTGTGTTGTGTGTGTGTGTGTGTGTGTGTGTGTTACATGTGTGTGTGCTTCGTGCGTGCGTAGTATAAATTGTCAATAAATTAACAATTGTAACTGGAACGAAGCATTCAAAGCAAAAAAAGAGCAAATAAATAAACAACCGACAGTAAATGAATTAAGTCAATAAATAAAGCAATTCAGTTGTTAATAGTAAATTAAAGATACTAAATTGAATAGTTCCTCATAATTTTAATTAAATAATTAGTATCCTCACCTCTTTACAATATTCATTTTATAAATAAAATGTAGCTATTTAAGGAAAATTTAGTTTTACTAAAGTCCACATTATCGATTGAAGTACAATACCGCATTTATTCTCAAATAATAACAAGAAACCAGGTAAAGGCAAAGGAAAGCAGGTAGGCGCGAATTGTAAATTAAATTTTAATAATAAAATTTAAAATAGTAAATAGCATATTATATGAATCGAGTAAATGAAATAGAGTTGCATAGTGTCAAGTTAAATAATTTACATACTTCACTTCCTTTGCAATATTCGTTTAATAAATAAGAAATTTAAAGAAGTTGTACTCTTAAAGTATACTTTTTTCGATTGAATTCAAATACCTTCTTTTACTTGCAAAACAATAAAACAAGAAAGCGGGTAAATTGTAAATGTTTTTTTGTAATAAAAATTTAAACAAAAAAGATTATCGTACTTTTAAGTTAAATAAGTAGCTTTATTTCGGTGCTTTCAGTTAAATATATGTCAATAAATGTTAAATGACAACTTCTAAATCAATTAAATAAGGGTAAGCGTTTGAACAGGTTGTTATACCCAGCGGTTTGAATATTAATAATAAACAAAGATAATGATAATCTAACCAGTAAAAGGCTCTTGAATTGAAATAGGCGCGAAATAACGTTTAGGATCGCTACAGTATTTACGAATAATACGGCTCTATTAAACCCATGTGATTGTTAAAACTTTAACTTTAAAAAATTATAAAGTGAACGAAAACCTATTGTCTAAGGAGTGACCGAACAGGATATACATTGTTGCATAACGATGAATTCATAGAGAACTAATAAAATATTTGTTTAAGTATCACGGCTCGCGACAATAATAAAACTGATTTGATAAGTAAATATTAAATGACATTGAAATAACTATAACTCGAAAAGCTAAAAAAAAATAAATAAATAAATAAAATAAGTAAATAAATAAAATAAATAAATAAAATAAAAAATAAATAAAGAATAATTGAATCGTTTGGTCGCTAATAAATACCAGCAAGTCTGGCGAGGGGCGCAAAACCAGGAATCGCGTATACAGCAGTATGGTTGAAACACGTGGTGTGATTGAAAGGTAGGTAAGAAAGAAAAATAAAATGTACATGTATATGTACATTTTTGAGATTCATACAGTAAGTATACGATCTATTATTTATATCTATCTATTATGTCGTGACAGTAGACATAACTGTCCGGTAGTAGGACGATACCATTAGTAGGGAATGCTACATCGTCCGGGGCACGATTTGGCCAGTAACCGGTCTGCTCGCTAGGGTATTACTCAAGAAAACAATACAATTGCCTCGGATCGACCTGGCTACAAGGGGCGGTCAAGGTCGAAACAGACAGGCCCGTTGCTGACGACTGTGCAAGGAATGAATGGCGAGTCGGTACGTGGAATGTTAGAGGTATGCATGGTAAAGAATTTGAAATTTCGAATGTAATGTAGAAAGACACCTTGATATTCTGTGTGTATCGGAGACAAAGCGCAAAGGAAAGGATGCTGTGGAGATGGAGGATGGCAGCCTGGCACTATGGTCAGGAGTTGAGACGGAAGTGCATGGCGCAAAAGGAGTTGGGGTGATCATAAGTGAAAGAGCGAAAAGATGTGTTAAACAGTACGAATTGGTATCTCCCCGGGTAATATGGGTTAGAATGAAAGTGGAGTTTCGAAGAATTTTTCTTATTGCATGCTATGCACCGGTGAATGGAGAAAGAGACCAGGAGCGTGAGAACTTCTGGAATGAAGTGAGAACGTGTTGAACGTATGTAAGCCAAATGAAAAAGTGATGATATTGGTAGATATGAACGGATGGGTGATGTACAGAGAGAACATAGTGAACGCGTTCTAGGAAAGTTCGGAGACCAAAGAGTCAATGAGAATGGTGAACACCTGCTGAACATCTGTGTGGAGAGAAGCCTGTTTGTATCCAATACGTGGTTTAAACATAAAAATGTGCATATGTATACATGGCAAAGAGGTGAATCTAAAAGTATGATAGACTTGATAGTGTATGATGAACGGCTTAGAAACCTGGTGAAAGACACAAAAGTAATGCGCGGATCGGACCACTTTTTGGTTGTATCGAGAGTGTGTTTAGGGCAAAAGTGGGTCTGGAGAAGGAAAGCAAACGTAGTGCGAACGTCCAGAATTAGGGTTGACAAACTAGTGGATAATGGTGCGAGAATGAAATACGCAGATGCTGTGGATAAAGAGTTGAATGTGAATGAAGCAGTGTGGAAAGAACAAATAAAAGACACTGACGTTGACAGTGCATGGATAAGCTTAAAAAACTCTGTTGTCAATTGTGCTGTGCGAATATGTAGAAGAGTGATTGTAGGTAGACAGAAAAAATGTGCTTGGTGGAATGAGACGGTAAAAAAGGCAGTAAGGAAGAAAAAAGATGCGTACATGGCAATGATTGCTGCAAAAAATGAGACTGAGAAGAAAGATTGTATGAGGTGTACAGGTTAAGAAACAAAGAAGCGAAGGAGGCAGTGAGAATAAGTAAAGAGGAAATGATGGCTGTGGAAGGAGATAAAATGCAGAATGATTTTGAGGGAAACAAAAACTCTTCTGGAAATGGGTCAAAATACAAAACGTGGCCCAAAAACAGAACGCTGCAGGAGTGATGAATGATAGAAACGAAATAGTATGGGACGATTGTGAAGTGAGGAAATGCTGGCAAGAATATTTCGGAAAGCTGTACAGTAGTGAGGAAAGTAAGACTAAAGGGTTAAATAAGGAGAATATAGAAGAAATGATGAATGAAGCTGAGAAGGATATTGGAATAAATTAGGTAGAGAAAACTGTAGGAAGGTTGAAAAACGGCAAGTGAGCAGGCGTAGATGAAATCACTGGTGAAATGCTCAAGTATGGTGGTGCAAATACGAAGATTGCGTGAATTATTCAATGTATGCCTTATGTGGAAAAGTGCCGAGTGATTGGAAGAGCGCGATCATTGTACCATTGTATAAGGTAAGGGAACAAGAGTGATTGTAAGAACTACAGAGGAATAAGCTTGCTCAGCGTACCTGGTAAAGTATTTGGAAGAATACTGATTGATAGAGTACGAGAAACTACACAATCTAAGATGTGGGATGTGCAAGGTGGCTTCATGCCAGGGAGAGGATGTGTCGATCAGATGGTTGCTCTCCAGCAGGTGATCGAAAAGTGTTTAAAGGTAAAAGGAAGTTGTACTGTGCGTTTGTAGATCTGGAGAAAGCATATGACAGAGTGAATAGAGAGAAGCTGTGGGAAATATTAAATGAATATGGCGTAAATAAAGGTCTAATAAACAGAATAAGGGCAGTATACAACGGTAGTCGGGCATGTGTTAGGGTGAGAGGAGGTGTGAGTGAATACTTTAATATTGAGCAAGGAGTGCGACAAGGCTGTGTGATGTCACCGTGGTTGTTCAATGTATACATGGATAAATGTCTTAGACAAGCATGTAACGATACAAATGGTGTAATGGTTGGCGACGTAAATGTACGACTCCTGGTGTATGCAGATGACGCAGTCTTATTAAGTGACAGTGCGGATGAGCTGCAAACCGCTCTGAGGAAGTTTGATACAGTCTGTGAGAGCATCGACCTAAAGGTAAACGTGAACAAAACTAAGATTGTGGTGTTCAATCGGGAAGGTGGAAAGGAGAGTAGAGTATTTACTCAGCAAGATGAAATTGTGGAACAAGTGGACGAGCTGGTATATCTCGGTAGAATGTTTACTGCAGATGGTACAATTGACAGCGAGATTGGACGAAGGGTCAATGCCGGAAGGAAAGTGATTGGAAGTATGTGGACGATAATGAGCAATGAAACCATGAGCCTAGCTGCGAAACGGGCAATCTATAATGGCGTATTCGTCCCATCAGTACTGTATGGAAGTGAGACATGGGTATGTCAAAAAAAGCACGAAATAAAAATAAATGCCGTGGGTATGAGATTTCTGAGAAGCGCATGTGGTAAAACGAGAAGGGACAAGATAAAAAATGAATGCATAATGAGGGAGTGTGGAGGAAAAGACGATGATGGATAGATATAAAAGTTGTACATTACGTTGGTTTGGTCACATTGAGAGAATGAACAACGCAAGATTAACGAAACAAATATATGTGGGTCAGGTTAGGGGAAAGGCCGGGGCTGGTAGGCCGTGTAAAACTTGGCTGAATGTAGTAGAATCTATGATAAAGGAAAGAAAGATAAGGAGTTCTAAAAACAAAAGGGCATTTCAGAGACTATGCATGAATCTTGTGGAAGCTAGGGAGGTATGCGGAGATAGGAAAGTATGGAGAAAGATTGTGAATGAAAAATAAGAGGCAGGGATTGTTTTGCCTGCCCCGCAAGGGAATGGCGTGAAGGTTAAGTTAAGTTAAGTAAGTTAAGTTTATAGAGGCTGACTGTTTTGAAATTTTTGTATATGTCTATTTATCTCTATATAACTGC
Source organism: Vesta saturnalis (assembly GCA_036346205.1). Taxonomy (NCBI): domain Eukaryota; kingdom Metazoa; phylum Arthropoda; class Insecta; order Coleoptera; family Lampyridae; genus Vesta; species Vesta saturnalis. Next base: position 1,082,231 of record JARFJB010001977.1, read on the forward strand.
GGGTCTAAGCTTTTAACTGACATAAATTACTATTGTTCTTTTTAGAACATATTATAAAGAGGTTGCAGTATTATCCTAAACAAAATTGTCATATCTATTAACTTCTACTTTATAGATTGAAAAATGATGCTTATTCCAACATTGAATTACTTTTACTGAATGTTTCTGTACCGTTTACCCTAAAGTTTTTTCAGACTTTCACAAGAAGTACTTAAGGGACTATTTTGTTCTATTGATGATTTATTTATTTCCCTACAAAAAAATTATCCTGAACTAAACAAATTTTAAATCACGTATTTACGCTTTTTCTCACAAAAGTTAACTCCTTTAGGCATTCACACATGCATTCACGCATTTCTAAAGCCCTAAATTTCATTTGGATCTTTTTAAGCTCATAAAGCTTTATCTTTAGGCAACTTAATTCGCATAGCAGCTGGTCAATTAGCTTATGTATATTCTTTGTGTCCAAATAAAGACCTTATTATTATTATATGGAATACGGTACTTCACAAACCAGAACAATATCTCCTATAGTCCTTTGCACTTTGATCACCATTAAAAGTAGAAATGATGATTGAAGGAAGGCAGACATAATCTTCTGAACATTGTCTCTATTCTTTTGCTACTGTCATGACAAACGTGCAAGCGTACGTTCGCCTCATCCTTGGCCGCGTTCTGCAACTTGATCACTTATGCAGTATACCTTTAAAAATGCCATTGCATTAATCTCGTGTTTTGCTACGACTGAGTAACGTTGTACCGTAGGATTTTGCGCCCAAAAATATAGATATCTCGACTGGTTTAGCCTACTAGGTTAATTGTCAATCGGCGCATTTATGTTTATTTTTAAGGATAGTCACACTTAATGATCAGTTACTCAAAACATAAATACATATTCACCCTTTAACGTAAAAACCTTTAGTTTATTGGCTGAGTAAGCACTAATTTGTATTGTTGTTTCCAACAGCTAGTTCAAATACTGATAAACAAAATGTAATGTATAAAATTCAAAACTTCGGCGATTTGTGTTATGATTATAAATACTCAGCTGAAGACATCCATTGAGCGTTTTTGTAGATTTAAAAATTTTTTTTACAGCAACTGGAACTGGCGTTGTTAGTAAAAAGAGTAGCTCTATACATTCATCGCTTGCACCCAAAAGTTAAACATAAAATTTGGTAAAAACTGCAAAAAAAATACAAACCAATGCAATGTCATATTATGCTAGGTTTCAAAAATCAATTCATTCATTTGAATTTTATCAATATCTTACGTCAAATCCCTGTTAAGGTGAGACGCTTTGTCATTGGGCATAGAACTAGTATTCCCTACAACTGTTTACTACTAATAAAGCAACTAGGAATTTAGTAAACAATTTATTTCATTGTAATAGTGGTTTCGCACGGTTAGTATATACGAATGACACATTCCCATAGCTCTTACTGCACTAAAAGTAATATCCAACACCCATTCCATAATATGGCATTCCGTAATTGTAACCCCAGTATTGTGGTCTTGGTCTTGGAATCGGATTAGGATTTGGTGACGGATTTGCAAAACTCAAGGCAAAAAGTGCCATTACAACAATCTAAAATTCAACAATATTAATATGTTCTTTCAGATTAAAACATTTGTTACCAAAAACACAGCTTTCATTTTGTTTAGAGTTGTACAGTACGAAAACAATACTATGCTTACTGTAATATATAGCACTTCTGAACATTAAATTTTCATTAAGTATTGATAAGCTTTGTATCGTTTAATTTATTGAAGCCATTCATTAATGGATAACAACAAGTTTGTAAAACCTAATTGGTCTTACTATCTATACTTTAAAACGAATTTTAACAAAAAAAGTAATTTGTAGTTGTATTCTTGAATTACACATACTTTACAGCATATTCGTTTGATCTTTAAATATAGCTAATGATTATGTCATTAAGAAAATTTATATTTCTATGAAGGGTCTATGATAAAAATAATTTTGAATATATAATCCTGTAAATGATAACTCGATACTTAATTGGATTGTATATATAAAATTATTATGCTTTAACACAATTTGTACTTCAGGTTTATATTTGGTTTCATAATAATTTAATAAACAAACACTCAACAAACGTTTGTACAGGATAATTATTAATTATAACAATATATCCAGTTTTGTAATCATTGTTTTATTATTTAACAGTATTAATAATAGGATAGTCTGCTAGCGACACTTTAATGTTGCATTAATAACGATGGGTACTACATATAGCTACAGAATTTTTATCAAAAGTTTATTCCAAGTTACTAGTGAAATTAGGCACAAATATTTATTTCATCTTCGATTGACATTTCATAAACGTACATAGATTTTTCCTTTTTCAATTATTCCTTTATCTACATTTGTATTACAATAAAAGTTTTTTTCAAAACTCATTAATAAATTAACCAGGACTTTCAAGGTAAATTTATTCGTGTATTTTATGCCTTTTTCGTAAACAAATTTTTTTAGGTATAATGCCTTTTACTGTGGAACAAGACAAGTTTATTTTGGAAGCTTGTTTCCAAAACGGCGAAAAAGATGTAGATGGAAACTGGAAGTATTCAACACGATTATGTGTTGAAGAATATCAACATCACTTTCAGAACATCGAATTAGATGAAGATGTTTTATGCCGACACATTCGAAGAATTGTTAGTCGTTTTCATGAGCATGGTAGTGTTTGCAAGGGGAAATCTACGGGTCGCACAACTGTACTTACAGAGGAAGTAGTGGAAAATGTACGCACACATTTGGAAAGAAGTCCGACAAAACCTTTAAGACAATTGGCCCAGCAAACAGGTAATTTTGCATTATACAAAACATTGTTGACATGAATGTGTAAGCAATAAAATAAAAAGAACCTTAAAAACCAAAACATTACATAAGTAAAGTTAGATTGACAACATTGTACATATTTCAATATATGCAATTGTTACAGGTCTTCCTTATGGTACATGCCATAAAGCAGTCAAACGTCAACTACATTTTCATGCTTACAAAATAACGGTTGTGCAAGAATTATTACCTTTAGATTTTCAAAAGCGTTTAGAATATTGGCGATGGTTCAACAACAGCTTGAGAGATGACGAAATACTAAACTTAAGTTTTTTTACGGATGAAGCTTGGTTCCATTTATCTGGTTATGTGAATTCGCAGAATTACCGTATGTGGTCAGCAGAAAATCCACACGTTTTTGAAGAAACTACTTTACATCCTGTGAAAATAGGTGTTTGGGCTGCTATGTCACGAAGAAGAATTGTAGGTCCCATTTTCTTTGAAGATACAGTAACTGCGGCTCGATACAAAACTATTTTGGAGCCTTTCATTGATCAACTGCACGATGACGAGCTCCAACATGGATATTTTCAGCATGATAACGCAACAGCTCATACAGCTAATCAAACACTGACTTTTTTACGCGAACATTTTGATGAAAGAGTTATTAGTGCGGGAGTTTGGCCCCCAAGATCACCTGACCTTACTCCACTGGATTAGTTTCTATTTGGACATTTAAAAAATAAATTCTACAAGACACGCCGTCATACAGTTGATGAATTAAAAAATGCAATAACTGACGCAATTCAAAATATTACAGAAGCTCAATTAATAAATGTATTTGAAAATATGAAACGAAGAGTAGATGCCTGTAATGCAAACAATGGTGGTCACTTTGAAATTGTTTTATAGATCATTGCCAAGTTTAATTTTATTTTTCTATTTTTAACTGTAATATAAACATATAAAAGACCATTCATTCCAACGGGTAGTGAGGTGTGCGTCGGGATATCGTTATATTTGTATGTAAATAATATGTGCACTAATTGAAAATCTTTACTCATTATTTACTATACTTTAGCTGAATTCATCTCATTTACATGCACGTTTGAGATCTAAAAAAATAATGCATTATTAATTCATTATTTGCTGTGCTTTAGATCAATATATACAGATTTGAGTTACATCATAAAGTAGACATGGTGATTAGTTCCATATGAGAAGGACTAAATCAGTGGTATATAATCTGAAATAAGTTTTTGTTCAAAAATTAGAATGCAATACAAAAGTGATATCTAGCATTAAGTTAAATAAGTTCTTTTTTCCATTATAATGTATTTGTGATGTTTGCCAGTGTACATTCAAAGGTGGTCAGCAAAAATGGTGTACCTGACTTGTGCTGAATATATTGAATGTATGCATTTATAATAAACTAACCAGTCATTTGTTTTCACTAATATTATTTAACAAATATGTCATACATTGATTTCTGATTAATGACAAATTCATTTTAAAAATTCATTTAAATGTTTTAATGTCATTGTAAAAGTAACATCATGCAATATCACTCCTTTTTTTAAATATTCACTCTCCACATATTCACACACTTTCTTCGAGTTCTCAGCTGTAATTTTTTTCAATTCTTCAATACACCAGAAATACGCCTTGGAAATCCAGAAAATCTGTAATATCAATTAAAAATAATAAATGATAATTTTTAACCAAATTTTTACATACCTTATAACAATTTCCCTTTATTCTTAAGAAAGACTAAATTACAATTATTGAAGTTTTTGCACGTCTACATAATACGCAATTCGTCATTCACCAAAGTTTTTGTCATTTATGGTAGTATTTATTTTAATATCTGCATTTACGCCACTGGGTATAGCACAATTTTCATTTTAAGGATGCGGAACAGTAGTACTGTTCTAGGAGCGGCACGGTCAAACAATGATGATCGCACTGTATAATTGCTTAAATAATGTAAATGCAAAGTTTGGGTTTTGGTTCATTGGAAAGTGTTCTAGAATGCCACCATTATAAAAATAAGTAACCACTGTTGACATCAACGGAATGTACGTCACTTTTTGTTTTATCAAGGTATTCTACATTTACTCTATATTAAACTGGAAGCATCTGAATAACCAGGGAAAATTAGCACAAGAATATCCTACACTCATTTAGTTTTGATTCTGTTACCTTTAGAAACCCAAAGAATCGACAAATATAGTAAGTGAAGAGGTGTGAAAATATTCGTCGTGTGAACCGTCGTCTTCAATATACTTTTGCTGTATCGAATGAGAGTGTATATATATATATATATATATATATATATATATATATATATATATATATATATATATATTGTTTTAACGAACAGAAATTCAAAATAATAATCATTAACTGTATTTAAAAGTAACTTTTAAAGTACGTACAGTAAAAGATTAACTAGAGTGGCACCTGAACCCACGACCTCTACTTTGCTAGAAAGGCCTCTTCCAACTGAGCTACTGTAGAAATGCGTTTAGAAGAGTTTCTAAAATGTATTCCACGGCAGAAAGAAACGACATGTTGTTTTGCTACTATTCATGCGAACGTGATTCAGACAGAGCGTCCGACTTATACTTTCAAATTTATATGGAACGATGTCAACCGAATAAGCGTATTTTTGGTAAATGGAAGAAAATTACAAATGTATGAATCCATTACCAAACTAACGGCTGCGCCAAAAAATTTTAACGTTGAAACAGAAACCAATGTTTTGGAATATTCAGATTTCAACCAACTGCGTCTATTAGGTAAATAGGTATGGAGTGTGGTGTTTCTAAAGAAGAATCAAGCTTAATTTTCAAGAAATTTTATCAAAAGCCATATCGCCAACACGTGGGAAATACTTTATATCCAACTGATTTACAGAGAAGGCTAGAATATGCTAATTAGTTTATTCGAAATTTTGAGATAGATAAAAATTTTTCGTATAAAATCCTTTTCACCGATGAAGCAAAATTCACTAACAATGGAATTTTTAATACAAAAAACCACGTGTTGTGGTCTGCAGAAAATCCACATCTCACAGTAGAAAGGCGGGATCAAAAAGTGTTTTCTGTAAAGGTTTGGTGTGGAATTCTTGGTACAAAAATCTTGTGAACTTATTTCTACAACGAAAATTTGAACGCAGAAGTCTACGAAAGATTTTTAAGTACCAATTTGGAACAAATTCTGAGTAATGTACCTTTGAATACAATTCGCAATCAGGAATATTTTTAGCAAGATGGAGCTCCAGCACATAACTCGATTAGAGTTACGAATTATTTGAATGAAAGATTTCAAAATACAATTGCAACACGTGGTACAATTGTTTGGCCCCCGAGATCACCGCATCTTACTCCGTTAGATTTCCTTTGTGGGGAACAATAATAGACAAGGTGTACCTACAAGGAAAAACCAGCTGATATAAATAATTTAAAAGAAAAGATTTTTATTGCTATTAGTTCTGTAAGAAAAGCCACCTTACGAAAAGTTCTAAACAACATTATTAAACGTTGTCAATTTTGCGTACATCGTAACGGCGGCCACTTTCAAACCTTGTTTTAATCCTGAACTGTGTTAAAATTAAGTAGTAATTATGGAATTACTTTAAAATTAGAATTTTTCCCGTCGTTCTTGTTTTATTTCTAACGATTATCAACTGTTTTATCGAAGCCATAGCGATGTATTTAATTACATGGTTTTTTTTAATTTGCGAAGTTTTGGGGATTATTATTAAAATTAGATATACAAAACTTTATATCGTTGCATATAGTGCATCTAATTAATCTTAAAATTATTTGTTAAAAACCTCTTTAAGATTTTACTGCATTTTTAATAACTAATGAGCCAACGTTGATTGAAAATTTTAACGATTTTCAGTTTTTCTAAAATAAATCGGAAACTTGGCAACAATGGTCTACTTTCTTGCTGAGTTCTAAATCTTCATGCAATTCTGTCCAACTTTGCTAATTTAACCAACCTTGTATCTCTTATAATAACAAACAACCGTATATATATATATATATATATATATATATATATATATATATATATATATATATATGTATATATACGTAAAATTGTTATCAATTTAACAATGTATTAAGTTATTTGTAATAACTTTCAAATTAATTTAGAAGAAATGTAATCATTAGATTAATACGTCACTTTTTTCCATTTCTCAAAGTCTTCGTGAAACCACTACTTTCAACTTGTATAACTTTGACACTATTAAAGATCGACTAATCAAATTTGCCAGTTTTTTGTCAATGAAATAACAAAACCAGTGATGTTACTAGGGGCATCATATTTCAAATCCATTTATGCTAGAGGCAATAAATACTGTACATCCCTCGTATGTAGATATGATTACAATTTCAGTAAAGATACAACTGATCCACAATCCATGTAATCCCCATTAATAAATCTGTATCCAATACACAAGTTTATGTATCGTTAAGATATCATAAGTGTTTAAACAATGAAGTTACAATTAC